>JAEUYN010000703.1:0-15985 GCA_018257835.1 Euura lappo
GTTACGTTACGTTACGAACCGTCGACGCCGCCGTGACAAAAGGAAGTCGTTTCGAAGGTCGTTACGCTACGCGTTACGTTACGTTACGTTACGAGCCTTGGGGGGGGGGGCCGTTACGTTACGCGTTACGTTACGTTACGTTACGAGCCGTCGACGCCGCCGTGACAAAAGGAAGTCGTTTCGAAGGTCGACGACGACGACGACCCCCCCCCTCCCCGAGGCTTTCGCGTGACGTTACATGTAACGTACGAGTGTTTCGAAGGTCGACGACGACGACGACGACGAGCGCGGCGTTACGAGTTACCCAACGTTACGTTACGAGTTACGAGTTACGCGTTACGACTTACGCGTTAGCTCCTCTTAGTTACCCAGAATCCCCCAGGAAACCCCGGAAACATCCATGCGGAAAACCTCCTGAAAAGTGGAGTCATGCTGACTTCGTTATATCGGGAAAGTTGCACGAAATTTAGTACCACGGCGTTCCAAATGAATACAGCATTCAGATGATACTTTCGCTTGGCAGCTGTCACTTTCTGACATTCAGTTCTGTGACAGGTTGTGTGACACATTGAATTAAAAATAATTTTACTTTCATTCGAAGTGAGAAAGAGCGCTAAGGAAATCTAATAAAACCAGAACTGCTACACACTACACACTAGACAGCTAGATATTCTTCAGCTAAGTTATAAACATAATGGAAAATAATCAAATTGATCGTCGTATTCAGGTACAAATCATCGGAGATGGTAATTGCCTTTTCCGATCATTTGCGTATTTTCTCTATAACGACCAGGAGAAACACCGATCAGTTAGATTGACGATTGTTACTAACGTCATTGAAAATTGGTCAATATATGAACCTTTTATCTGTGGTGACGAGTCGTATGGGGAAAAGATCGTAGATAGTGATTCATATAGATTATATTGTAGCAATACTTTTGTATGTCTAATTTAATTATTTGAATTTACATTAGGGCTACTGAAGCAGGTGTCGAATCCATTACCTATTCGCTACTTAATTTATTAATTGTGATGTAAGGATGAGTAACCACCGGATTGGTGCTTAGACCCGTAGATAGTTACTCATTGGAATAGGTAAGGTTGGGATGAAGCAGGTAGAAGCAAACAAAGCAGTTTTAGGTTTAGTATAAAATTTGGAAGTGAAGTATTATTTACAGTGATTTGAAATGATTCTAAGTTCTGAATTTAATTTATTTCTTCATGTTTCGGATATTAGGTGTTTACCGGAACCTCTGAGAGGGTAGGTAATGCCTGCCTTCCAGTATATGATTTGTAATGATTTGAAGTCTCGAGTTATTTAGTTAAACTCGTCTCTATTTGGAGGTTGGGTTTCACCGGTACCTCTGGGAGGGTTGGTGATGCCCGTCGTCCTGCTGGCTGACTAAGAGACCGTATGCTGTGTGTACGCCCTTTTATACGCTCGACGCGGACCATGGAGTGCCCGCGTCTCGTTGTTCTGTGACGTCAGACCGTGGTGTGTCCGCAGCGCCGCTGTGTCCACGCCACGGCGTTTCGCGGAACTTCTTCAATTCCAAATACTCGTTTATTTTATAAATTCTTCAACATTTTACACTTCATAACATTTTCAATTATTTTTCATTATTACAATTATTATTATTCCCATGGGTTACATTCATTTATTCAATTTCTAATATTTGTAATACCGTGAGTCTGACTAGCCCTTCGAAGGCCGGTCAGTGAATCTAAACCTTCTACGGTGTGCGCGTATCTTCACGCATACCTCAGCTAAGTGTGTGTGTTGTTTTGATTCTAATTTCTCAGTATGCTATAGTATCCTGCTCCTACAGTATACCGTCGGTCTTTACTATAGTCCCTGCAGTGCATAGTCCTACAGTAAGATCTCTTTGATTTTATATTTATATGGATACTAGGGCAGCACGCGCGCTTCGCGCGCGATTGATGTTTGTTAGCGCTGTAGCGCTTTCAGTTTATTTATTTCAGTCTTTTTCATTTTTTTTCTAATACTTTTTTACATTCTTTGTCTTCTATAAAATGTTTTTGTAATTGAACGATTCAAGTAAACAATTCTGTGTATACGTGATTTTTTACTGAATTGCCTCTTCGTTGTTCGCCAAGGTATACTTTCAAACTATCCCAGGATCGTACTCGTGATAGGGCCACGTACAGCTGACCGTGATTGAATACATCTTTACGGAGATCTATTCCGATTTTTTCAAATGTTTGCCCTTGTGCTTTGTTAATAGTCATTGCAAAGGCTAACTTTATTGGAAATTGACGTCTCTTAAATGTGAAAGGGTATACATCTTCGCAATGTAATGTTATACGGTGTAAATAAATAATTTCGCCAGATTTGTCACCTGTCAGTATTTCACACCGCAACATATTATTGGCAAGGTCTAGAATCATCAATCTCGTGCCATTGCAAAGGCCTTCATTGATACTCAGATTCCGGATAAGCATGATGATGCAATACCTTCTTAGATGTAATTCATGGGGCGGCAAGCTTGATGGTGTCAATGAGTTTAAATATTCTGGTAAAAGTGCTTCATTGATCTCTTCGTTTTTGTCACTGTATTCTGCAGTGTCGACGCTTGTGTAGATTTTTTCTCCTGTTCGATCAAGAAGTTCCACGACGCTCCTGTTGATTTCGTCTACGTCAACATTTCTAGCGGAAAGTATGGGGCCGTCCATTTATTACGTAAGACAATTTCCGCCCATTTTTGACCCCCCCTCCCCCCCTCAGTAAGAAACCGTAAGAATTGCAAAGTCCCCCCCCCTCCCCCAGAAATCTTACGTAAGATTGAATAAGTACCTGAAATATTCAAAGTGGTTACAATAATCGTGACAGACGTGGGGCCTAGGGAAATTTTAGCGCAATGTCGAGCTGATTTCAGATTAAAAAGAAAAGAAAAACCTTACGTAAGATGTCTCCAGAGTCCCCCCCTCCCCCAAGTAAGACTAAGTAAGAAATGTTGAACCCCTCCCCCCCCCTAAAACGTCTTACGTAATAAATGGACGGCCCCTATTGCACATTTTGCAGCTTCTTTATATTGTTTTCTTTGAATACATTGCCCGTATACTTCATCGACTATGTTTGAGTTCGCCGTTGCTACGCAGTGTTGTGGCAGTAAAATATTACTTTCAGTATCATTCAATATACCACTTCCTACGTCTAATATAAATTTTGCGAAGTTTATCTCTTCTGGTAGTGCTCTCATATTTTGTGTCAGCGTAAACTGTGTAAACTCTTTCCACAATGTACTATGTTTGATCGATAAGTAGTAGAGTCAGGTGGGTTCTGACCCATGCGGCTACTGACCCAAGTCTGTCATGCGGCTTCTAACCCATGTGCGGCTCCTGACCCATGCGGCTACTGACCCATGCGGCTTCTAACCCATGTGCGGCTCCTGACCCAAGTATCTCATGCGGTTCCTGACCCAAGAACGTCATGCGGCTTCTAACCCATGCGGCTCCTGACCCATGCGGCTTCTGAACCATGCGGCTTCTAGATTTTTTCCAAATTCTCACAGGTCTCGACTTGTCAAGAGCGGTCACCGACCGGTGGTAACCAGTCAATGACCTCAGAATTTTTATTTAACCCATGCGGCCCCTGACCCAAGAATGTCATGTACATCTTAGAGCGGTCAACAACCTCAAGATTTTTTCTAGTTTTTTCACATTCTCGCAGGTTTCGACTTGTCAAGAGTGGTCACCGACCGGTGGTAACCAGTCAATGACCTCAGAATTTTTATTTAATATATATTCTCACAGGTCTAGACTTGCTAGAGCCTGGGAACGTATTTTTTACAAATTATATACGCATCTTGAAAAAATGCTGAATATTCCATACAGTGACCTGTGTACCAACGGGCGGTAACTGGTCAACAGAATGCTCGTATAGTCGAGGCAATTACTCAAAATCAGTGATGTCAGCGTACGATTTATTATCCCGCGTTACAATGTACGTGTCCAAGAGACTAGATAGAGAATTGATTGATTGATTGTAGCGATCTTGAATGCAACAGAGTTGCAATCAATGAGGGGGAATAGTGTTGCTAGAGCCTGGGAAAATACGCATCTCGCAAAAAATGATGAATATTCCATACATCACATGGCTTGGTAAGTCGAGATATATCAGTGTTGGATTTATTATCTGCGTTAGCGAATGTTACAGAGTTGCAATCGCGACTTTACAGGCTAATGGATTTCGTCTCGACGTTGTCCTGAGAACCGATTTAAGTGATTTATTTGAACGCTACGGAGTCACATCGATGTCGAGCGCGTTCCATACTAAGAATACTTATTTTTTCACCATTTCTTGAAGTACGCGGATCATGCGATTACCTAGGGTTTATTTACTCAAACATTTTTCTGATTTTTCCCATACGATGGCAGGTGCAGGAGAGTTGCAGGTATAAAACGGCTGAGCAACGAGCAGTGTGCATCAGTTGATTCTAACCCTTTCACGAAATCATATCAAAGTTATTCGCCAACAACAGCAGCTATGACGTCTCAGCTTGTAAACCAACTGGCCGGCGGCAAGCGTCCGCACAATATTAATCAGAGTTATTCTTCGGGGACTAAGCAGATCAAACTTGGTCCTCAACCTTCTTCTTCTGGATCGGTGTCATCAAACGTATCACAGGACGAATATTGTCCGATGATAATGATCAAGAAATGGCGGCTCACCAAAAATGGAGCCAAATCTGTCGAGATTGGAGTCGCAATCGGTGGAGGTTGCGAAATTATGATTGTCCTAGCGGACAATTGTAAAAATCGATCGGTGCAGTTCAATTATAATGCCTGGTTAACCTGGCAGGCAAATCGGGCCCTTCTGACGGAATTTTTCAATACGGGGCGAACGCCTATGGACACGGAGGAGTTCATCATGCCCCTGAATCTTGAGGGGACCGTGCAGATAGTCCTCAGCAAAATGCACAATAAACCTGCGGTGACATTTCTCAGCACGGGCGGGTGCGGAAACAATAAAGTTTCCATGATGCAGTCGACTCACAACACACTGGAAGAGTACATCCCAAACATCGCAATTGCTCGTGAAAAGTTGTCGGAGGACTTGAAGCATGTAAAAGAAACATACGAGCAGTGCTTGGAAGACCTTTCGGAAGCTCTAGAAGAAAATAATTTCAACGAAAAACAGGCGAGCGAGTATTTAATCGCTCACGAGCATTACGATGCGGAATCGCCTATCGATACTGATTTGGTGAAGGCGGCTATCGGAGTGATCTTAAAAGAATCGCAGTAAAGTGGGGAAAACTGAAGAACTGACTCTGTAACATCGTACGATGTATATAGTTTTATTTACAACAGTCGTAACAATCATCGATTTGTAAACGATATATAGTTTTAGTGTTAGTTTATTTGAATAATAAATCGTTTATATGATATTATCCACCAATTTAATATACGTATAATTGTGTTAGTAATAAAAAATCGATGATCATAATAACGTTGTCTATATCACCGTTCCCCTGTCTGTAACACAAATATTTTTCAATTATTAAAAATATAATTAATAAAGCAAATATTTACCTACTTTATGCTCGCATGAAGTTTCATGCAACTCCCATCTCCACGTTTTTATCTTTAACGTGGTGCACAAATAAATCCATGCGTACCCAGAGATAGTCAGTTCTATGATTTGCTAAATTTTCAAATACTCATATCATTTTCACAGTCTGAAGCTGAAAAAGTTCGTACGCTCACCATCATTATCGAGGCCCATATGAGAACCGAACGAATCAACCGAGGGTGCGGCAGTTGTTGCCCTTGCGCCAGTTATAGAAGTCGCTAGATTTTAAAATACTCAAATCATTTTCACAGTCTGAAGCCGAAGAAAATTGGTGACGCACGCTCACCATAATTATTAGGAACCATTCGAGTCGCCAAATATTCTGAGATTCTCCGAGGTGCGGAATCACTCCGAGGTGCTGCGGGCGCTGTTGTTGTTGTTGTTGTTGTTGTTGTTGTTGTTGTTGTCGGTGGTGCTGGCGGTGTTGTTGTTGTTGTTGTCGGTGGTGCTGGCGGTGTTGTTGTTGTTGTTGGTGGTCTTGTTGTCGTTGTTGCAGGTGCTGTTGAAATAGCGCTCAGTTCTGTGAATAAGTATGAAATAATTTGATTAGGAATTTTCAATCAATGATCATGAAGAAAAAGAGTTACACTTACTCGACTCATTAGGATCTGCACGATGTTCGTACACGAAATCTGAGCTGATGCCTCGAGGATTGTGGAATCGCACCCTCAGGGATCCTCCGGTCCCTTTTTCCGAAGCTGTTTCGATAGCATCATGCTCCTCAATGCCCCGTGTACCCCGGAAAAATTTATTAAAACTTGATATCGGCAAAGCTCTCAGCGATGTCTCACCCCCCTTATCCGGAGCGGTAATTGAAGAAGAAGAATCGCGCTCAATGTCTTGTGCGGTTCCACAAATTTGGTCTAAACTAGCTGTAGGCAAAGCCCTCACAGCGCAGAGTACGATAATCGCGATTGAGTAGAACATTGTAACTGGTGTCGAACAATGGAAATTCATCGAATATATAGACGATTTAGCGCGACAACAATGCCGTTGTTATCAGTGTCGGGAAGAATTGAGAGCAGTCAATGTCCAAACGCACTCAGCATTACGCAGAAAAGTTCCAACCGACGACCTCATTACGATTACAAAGTATGATTCTGTAGTCGCACGGGGGTAAAAATATTCAGCGATTTTTTTCGCAGTTCAACGTCCGAATGCACTCTGAATTACGGTGGAAAGTTCCCACCGACGATGCAAAGATTGACGACCCTGCGAGAATCGCGGCTAAGTGCTGCAATTCTCACTAGCGTAAATAAATATTCTACGATTTCATGGAAGTTTGGTGACACTGCACCCATTGATGAAATCTGCAAGCACTGGTGGGATTCTAGTCAATATAAACTGAGTCCGAAGTTCGCAAGTGCCAAATATCAGCGACAAGTGATCGAGCGTTGAGTCAAAAACTTTGCATCAATCAATCTGGGCGAAAACAAGTATTCAATTGTCAAATCAGTGATGAAAAGGTAAGAATTTCATTCATCACGCTCCGTAATTTCCATCGAATTGTGCATAACACCATTGTCTTCGTTATTATTCAGTCTGGAGAGTACCGCTGCAGAGCATTTCTGGATCAACCGAGAGGGTGCAGAACATTTTTTTGGATCAGCAGTTTCAATCGATCTGGATCAACGGGTTGCGGTGCAAGATTACCCCAGCAAAATTATGTCTTGTAAGTTTTCCTTTCATCCTACCACTATTACGGATAAGAACAGTAACCATTTTTTCCTAACGTGAGGCTTTTGCTCGATTGCAGATAATTTTCAAGAGAACTTCTCCGATAAGCTGCGCCCTGGCATTCGCAGTTCTCGAGAGCGACATCATCTTTGCAACGATTCGAAATATCAAGAGGATTCGGCGAAAAAAGTGAAATTTTACTGGAAGTGATAAAAAAATGTGATAACTGCACGCGAGGTTAGGAATTAAGTTGACCGTGAAGGAATGAGCCCACCTCGGTTTGAAAGAGCGTTCGTTAGCGTGATTAGGCATTGTTGCTGAAGTGAATGCCCCCGTTTGGACTGTGTGTTTCGTGGGAAACATCCACTACAAACGTGGATATTCATTTTGGTCTCGATGACTAATCACGATGGCGAATTCTCATTCGAACCGTGGTTGCCACATTCTTTCACGATCAACTGAAAAAATTGTAAAGTTGTGCAGAATTAATTGTCCTATATGTGCGAACGAAATAATGGGGGAAGAAAGGAGAGGGATTCAATAAATACAAGTTGTCATAATAAATGTGATTTTTTATTCAGCATTATTTCTTTTACATTAAACACCTGGCACGTATTGTAAAAACGTTTTCTATTGCACACGCACCAAAGTGACACTCGCATCTAGGTTGTGGGCGTGACAGCGGCTTCAAATAGATTAATTTCGATATATATGCAGAATCCACGTTGAACAGTTTTTTCACCAGTAGTTGCATGGGTTTATTCAGTACCAGGAGCACTTCGCTTCTATTTTTTATTATCGGTTCAATGCATAGTCCAAGTTTGTCGTACGGTACATAGCCATCGTTCCAATTGAATCCGTGAATACTTTTACTCATCATCGCTCGATTTCGAGATTCTCGAGACAAAACTGACCACGGATGCGGTGGTGCGAAGATAAAATGTTGAAATTTATTATTTTCACGTAATATTGCAATTTCCTTTACTACAAAAATCTCATCAGAGTCAGTAAAACCTTGAATATCGATATACATAGCGCCCATACTGCTCCTGCGATTGTCCTGAGGGTTCTTCAGTTGCGAGGGTATTATATACAGATCCTCCCTTCCTTTTCACACGATCTTCCTAACCATGTTTGTCAGAGGACTGTACTCAACAATTTTATCGTGCAAAATGAGGCAATATGCTGTAGTGTTGGGAGGTACGTTAACGGTACATTGAAACTCCAAACGGATATCAACCGGAGCATTTTTGAGTGATTCATTTTGACGTGAACAATCTATAACCACCATCGGAGCTTGTTCCTTGAATTGATTAATGTTGAGCATCGGAGGTTCTTCGCTATCGTAATAAGATTTTCTGAATTTAGTGTACATATCGTACAGCGTGGCATAGCGATGTTTGTTAAAATCTATATCTAAATTATCGTAGGGGTACGAGTCGGAATTAAGATAAAGACGCGCGTTAGTCAATTGACAATTATCGAATTTGCTGGGATCGGCAGCGGTCTTATTTTTACGATCAGTTTGTAGCACCAATATCACGTAGCGAGGTTTTTCCAGCTGCATAGCAGTTTTCACAGACCAAGTGTGATTCGTAGTTTCTTGAAGTGTGGGATACTCGTACAAATCCCATCCTCGGAAACTCATCTGGAGGGGAGTTCCACTCTCGACAAGATGTAGCAGCTCAAGTTTTCGCAAATCTTCAACGCTCACGTGCGGCATTCGCCATTGCAGTTTAGTAACATTTAATTTCATAACAACGTCTCTCGACAAGATTGAATTGTTGTCCGTTCTTGCGCGAACGAGGATTAATTCATGTCGAGCGTTAGCAACGACTCGTCTATAATCTTCACAGAAGCCTAGTAGCATTCTCAATGGAATACAGAAATTAAAATAACCTTGATGCGAATCATTCATAAGACCAGGTAGCGACCAGCCGGCCACCTCTAGCGCATCGCTGGCACTCGAAGTCAAGGATAGATAATTTTTTATCGCAGTAGTAATTCCAACATTCTTACATCTATCGATTTCTACACCGTTCAGCTCATACCGTATTTCGTCAAACAGAAAGCTGACACCGTTGTTCACAAGTTTTGCATTCGCATCGTGCGTCCAAGTATTTGGAGCTTCGCGCGTGCTAGTCATCAAAGTCCCTTCGATGTACAAAAAACTGTTACATGGAAGCGTGTACAAATCTTGCTGCTGAATTGGAATACGTATTTCATCATTGTTTTGGTATGATGTATTGGCGTACGGCGTATGGGTATGAATTTCAAGTCGAGTCACACTGTTATCATATATCGGCCGTTCATTTATATTGAGCAGATTAGCCATTTTTCCACCTCGTCAGATTTTCAGAACAAATCCCAAAGATTTTAGAAATTTTTCGTTATCCTTGCTGAGCACGTGCCGGGTAGCTCTTGATGTTGCCGCTTTGGGGAAACTCGCGACACTGGGGGGATGATAGATTCTCGGGGGATATTTGTAGTCATTTCCGTAGATTAGCATGATTACTAATTTGGTAGCTCTTTCAAGTGCAAACGAACAGTGATTTCTTCACCACGAAAATTCACTAGGTTCCCGTCTTGGTCCACGACGCGGAGTGTGATGTTGTCGATGACGCGAGGGCTTATAGGCAAATAAATCACATGGCTCGGTGATTCAGATACTTTAAACCCTGGTGGCACGTTCATGGAGAATTCATGAATCGTGTGCACAGGACGATTATTGCTGTACGCGCCAGTTGTTATGTTACACTCAATTCTCAGTATGTTGACTTTCAGAATATTCACAGGTAAATCTGATTCGTGCCAGATGTTTTCGGGGAGAATTCTTTGAGTGAAACCTAGCAGTGCTCCAATATTGCGAGGTTTTGTGAAGTCGATTTCGTGCGCACATTTCAGTTCACTTTTCAGGGTATTGTTATTAGGACGTAGCTGGATAGAAGAAGTGTTCATCATTTTTTCACTCAAGTATTTATTTAAATCATCGATTTCATATGATCCCTCGGGGATGATAATTTGTTTATCTTTGTCGTAGTAAAAATTATTATTAGTTGCATCGATATTGGGAATGGAATTAAAAGTTTCAAAATCAACTAGTCCGAGGACATAATCTTTCTCGGACAAAACGATTGGCGGGAAATAGGCCGCGCTAAGAATAGACTCGGACCCCGAGAGTGTTAGAGTCAGCGACATATCGAGGTTGTACGTACACTGAGGCACGTATCATTGTCGGCGTTTTATGTATTATCGTGTAAAAATCTTAGGCATAATTGACCGCAGATCGAGCTATTAAAAGATTGCTCCTGCGCACGATTATACGCTATGTGAACATGTGGTCCGAAGTATTTTATCAGTTCTTGCGGTGGGCGAAGGTTTCCAAAGCTGTCATAATACTTCACATGATTGTCACGCTTCACATACGCCACCCAGTGTGTACCATTCCTTTGAGCATCATCCAAGTTAACGATTCCGCATTCAATTTCTCGTGCACCGTGTACGGGTAAAGCATTTCGCATGAAAACACCTCGAAAATATGGTATACGCATACGCTCGGCATACTGAAGCAATTCAAAGTTAGTTGTCGATCCTCGAGGTAAAACGATTAGTTTTTTTTCGTTTTTTTTTTTCGTGTTCCTCGCACACCTGCACCCTTCTTATAAGGTTTGTAACCACGTTTTCCACGAATGGAATGAAGTGAGGGTGACTTCACGTGTTACCCTACGGCGTAATCTCTGATTACCACAAACTATGCTCAGACAAATAAATTAATACACTAAAACCGGAATTTGGGCGCCAGACATCCCAGGATGTCAATCAGAAAATAAAACACAATAGAACAGACGATAATCAACGAGAATCAGAGAATTACGACGGATGAGCTCGGCTAACACAGAATAAAGTAGTAATAATACGGTAGAGGGGATGGGTTTGCCAAATTAAACAATTAAACAAAGTAATATCCTTCAGTGGGTCTTATCCCATATATTATTTCGATAGCAAGCGTTATTAAACAAGTTCAGTTCAGAAAGTTATGTTCGGAATCAAATAATTAATCAATTCTCTAGGAAGTCGGGATAGAAGAGCCGATCAACCAGTTAACAGAGCATATAACAGAATAGGTGTGTTCAGATTCGATATAATACAACTTTTATAAATTATGAACTTCCCAAGCGGGAACGATTAATAAAGACCGGGTAGATTCCGCTGAATCTACCGGGAAAAAGACTCGAATAATATAACGGGAAAATACAGATGTTCGAATTAATACGATAGCGGAAAGACTAAATGAAAATTAGACCAAAGAATAAAGAAAAGAGCTATTATCTAACTTACAGACTACGCTATCAACTACGTTCGCTACTCCGGGAGAATTCGCACAACAGATCGCATAATTAATCGGAAATTAAGAAAGACAAAAGCAGAAAAACAGCAGAAATGTTCGATAGATCAAGCAAATAAATAGCAGATAATACAAGCAATTAACACAGTGTAATCCAAGACCTAGTGAAAGTTATCCATGCGCAATCAATGCAGAAAATGAGAATATATCGGTAATTAATAGAGAAAATGACAGAAATTAGCAAGAAACATACAGAAATCGCAGAGAAAGTATCCAAAACCCAATCAGTCTCGAACCAGCTCGGAAATCGGGAATAAGAAATTAATACAGACGATAAATAAAAACCAAATATTATCGGAACACAGCCTAAAGGCTCGTGAGCCGCAAACAACCAAATAAGACACAATAACCTCGCGATTCGGAGCTAGTTCTCGGCTTTACAATAGAAAAGAAGACCTTACCTTATTACAGCAGAATAATACACACAAAACTGAAGCTACTACAATGAAAGCACTTAAATATAAGACTCGGTACCACAACGTTGGTGTTCGGGACGGTAAGTTCGGGAGCACAGTTGCAATGATTACTGGTCAGGGCGACAGATGAACGCAGAAGAAGGCTCGGTGCGGTGCGTGTCACGCTTAAATAGGTGCGTCATAGGTGCGAAGCGAGAAGGATCAGTGAGGCTGTCGTGACGGACGTCTCAATTACTGGATTGGTCAATTTGGGTCATGTGACCCTTCATACGAATTTCGGGAATACTCGATGCTCTATCTTCGTTAAGTGTCGTAATGCCGGCTCTGGACTACCCTTTCCGCGTACTGCGGACTCTCCGATTGCTCGTCATTGTACTACCCGTACAGCGCCCGGTAGAAGCACAGTCCTTGGTCGTTGATTCACCAGGAGTCAGCCTAACCAAGGTTTTAGGTGGCGTTTGGCGATTCAGGGTGGAATCTCCTCCAAACCCACGTTATTACTTGTGGAAGGTCACTTGGAACTTGCAGCACAAGCCTGCAGCTATCTCCAGGAACGCTGCTCCGGAGCCGTGGCCGCGGCCCTCGGTGGCGGTAACGATGTCGGGATAGTCGGCGGTAGTTGTCTGGTTCAGCACCTGGCTGATAAGTCGTCGGGACGGGAGGCTATTTGTGTTACTTTTGTGTTTTCGCACAGCCCTATTCGACCGTCTCCTTGGCATCCAGAATTCGTAGACGGCTGGTGGTTCAACCCCAGGTTGATTAGTCGGCGTAGCGGGAGGTGATACATCGTGTATGACCCTGTTCGACCTCTACGTCGGCATCCATAATCGAAAATCGGCAGTAATTCCCTTTGGTTGACGCTAGCCCTTGGCACCTCCTGGTGCAACGCTGGGTTGCGCGTCACGGGATCTTGGCTCAGGTGATGTTTAGCCGGTATAACCCAGTCCGATAGTCCTCTCTCTCTCTCTCGCTCTCGTGTCCCGTGCTCTCGAGTCGTCGGTGGCTCCTTGTCCATCGGCGGATGATCTCGAGGCGTTGCGCGTCGTTACGCGTTACATAGTTCGTAGTAAACAAAGACATCGAGAAACAAAAGAAAAGAGGCCTATTATTACGATACTTAACCTAATGATCTGTTGGCTGCTTCTCCCCAGAGTTATCTGTCGCCCAAATCTCAGGATGTTAACAAAACCTGTGACTGTTGCGGAATGCAACGTCACAACTCCCCCCTCCTTATGGAGGACCGAACAGGTCTTCTGTTCGCTGCAAAACCTAGAATGATGGTTAGGACAACTTCTCTGACTACACAAAAAAAAAAATTCAAAAGTAATTAGACGGAACTCTTACTAGACGGGAGGAAACACTGGTCACAACATATTTTACAATAAGCTTTTTATTTTGGCATCAACCGGAGGTCGATACGCGTTGATAGCAGTAGTGTTGAACATTATAAAGAAACAATACGAGAGCAAAAATTAAAAATTAATAAGAAGTCAATAATAAAGAACTAAAAAGGTACACATCGTAATTCGATAATAAAAAGAAAAAGTTATTCTGCACGTCACTTCAGTTTAAGAAAAGAAAGGAGGTTTTGTTCCGTTGTTTTTTTTCTGTTTCGGGGGGGGGGTTCTTGGATTGGTCTTCACAGAGTTTTACTTTTTATTACCGGTGGAATAGAGGTTACCATGTCGCAATTAAATAATTGACAAAGCTATCTCATTATAATAAGAATAGCAAGGTATAGATGTTAGTAGAATAGGGTGATCAAAATACGGCTGTGCCAGTAATCCTCGACTCTAGTTAGTCGAAATGAAATTTTGAATGTTTAAGGCCGAAAGGGAATTTTGAAAATTTGGGAGGTTTTATCTGAAAACGGGGTTCGTAGTTATGGATTGCGCCTAAACGGTTTTTACACCGGGAAAAGAAATCATACTCTGGGTTTTATATTATGCTTCCGTTAAGCGGGAATAACTAAATTTTGAAATATTTGGACCGAAAGAGAAAAAAAAAAAAAAAAAAGGTGTTCGTTCGCTTACGCGTGGCGTTTGAAGTTGAACGCGTCATCCGGGAGATCGTAAGGGTGAGCGGGTCGGCGTGTAGGAGCGCGGCGCTCTTGTCGTGTCAGTATGGAGGGTAACACCTGATCTGGGTGATACCCTGGACCGCATCTCGGGCATTGTTTTACGGTGTACCCGGGACGACCGCAACGTTTGCAAACTAATCGCGTGGGGCGGGGGCATTTGCCCATTCGGTGACCGGTGGCCCCGCAATTCCAACAACCGGACGGGTCTCGGGAGGTCGCCGGAGTTTTCGTTGCTTGGGAAGTGGAGGCACGGACGTCGCCCGCGGAATATCCTGACCTTGGAGGGGTGGACGATCGTGACGGTGGTGGGGAGTTCGAATGGTGGCGGGAGCGGTGTCCGGAGGTTCCGGGAATTACAACCGGCGGTGGCGGTTGTTTAGCTGGGACAGGTGGTCGGCTCGCCGCGTCGGAGTCCTCGTCTTCGCCATCCGAACTCAGGTTGGTCCACCCGGTAGCTTCGTTGGGTTGGATGAACGCGATCTCGGTGTCGAATCGGACGCTCTTGAGGGTCGCTTGGACTCCCACGTCCGTTGTCCTTGATACTGGGTGTACCGCACCGGTGAGGGTGGTGTTAGTCTCTGCCTCTGCATTACGGGGGTAGTCGGACACTCGGCCTTGGCTTAGTCGGATGGCAGTCTCCCGACGTCGTTGCCGAGCTTCTCGGGCGGCCAGTAGGCCCGCTTCTAAATCACAGGCCAGGTCGTCGTGATCGGCTAGGAACTTCGTGATTATCGGTAGGTGCGGTTCGATGTATGCCCATCCTACGGTCAAGTCCTCTTCGTCCAGATGGAACATGGTGTTTCGGGACTCGGGAACCGGGAATTCTAGAGAGTGGAGGCAACCCTAGTTACGATATGGTTTGAGATCTTTCGCATGCACTACGCCCATAACCTTTCTACTCTGGACATCACAAACTTCATACACAACGGGAGATAATAGTCGGCTGATCTGGAACGGTCCATGGAACTTCTTGGCCAGCTTCGCTGCAATGTGTTGAGCTGCGGAGGATAAAGTACGTTGCCGCTTAAGCACCAGGTCTCCCCTCTTGAAGTTCTGCTGTCTTTTCTTGAGGTTGTAGTATCCTGCTTGGCGAGAATATGCATCGTCTAGGTTCTCGGTGACCCAGTCACGGAGGAGTTGCATTCGCCGCATTCGTTCAGCCCACAGCTTCGGGTCTTGCTGTTCTATTTCGGGATTACCTTCGGCTTGTCGTCTCAACGAATTTACGGCCTTCGGGACGCGGCCGAAGTTCAAAAATGCGGGACTAGTACCTAACGAGGTATGATGCGCGGTATTGTAGGCAAAGCGGAAGTCCGATAGGTGGATGTCCCAGTCACGATGGTCAAAGTCGAGATAAGCGGTAATCATGGTCTTTAGAACGCGGTTGACACGTTCTACCGGGTTGGCCTGTGGATGGTACGGAGGGGTGTTCGTGTGTTCAATCTGATATGTTTCCGCGACGGCGGCTATGATTTTGTTATTGAATTCGGTGCCGTTATCAGATAGTATGACCTGTGGGACACCCCAGCGGGTAGCAACGGATTCATCAAATGTTTCGCGGATGACTCTACCGGTGGCTTTGCGAAGCGCGCTGCACTCGACCCATTTGGTGAATAGGTCTTGCATAACTAGGATGTACGTGTGTCCGGATTTGCTGGGAGGTAACGGTCCCATGATGTCCATCGCGACTACTGTCCAAGGTTCTTCGATGACTCGTCGGCCCATCAAACCGGCGGGTGTGGTTTGTTCGACCTTGCTGCGTTGGCAGACGTCACACACGCTCACGTATTTCGCAATGTCGCGGAACATGCCGG
>JAEUYN010000704.1:0-24038 GCA_018257835.1 Euura lappo
ATTTGGCTTTAAACATTGAAGGCGGTTGAGTCGACCCATAAAACATCATAAAGCGGTCATAGAACTATCCCCTTTATGATGCCAGCTTATCCTGGTGAATCCGTTCTAGACAGCTCATTTGCGCGATACGAATTCTAAACATCTTGTCCCGGGGTTTTCCCCAGTAACAGCTTATCTAACTGTTGACGATAGAAACAGCTTAGCAGCGTTCGCGTTAGTTTTGCACAATATCAAAAACTAACTTTGCTTAGGAGCATGAGTCAGACGTGTACAAGTTTTCACGGACCGAAGGAATTATCAATGTTTGTGCTCCATCCAGTTCATGTAAGTAACGCGTGTAATTCATGCACCTCAATCGAGGTTAGTTTCTAATTAAGTGGCAAACTGACGCGAACGCTGATTAGCTGTTTCTGTCGTCTACGTCGAGATAAGCTGATACTGCGTCAAATGCCAAGGTAGGCTGCTTCTGTGGTGAATGCCGAGATAAGCTGTTACTGGAAGAAACGCCAAGTCAAGATGTTTTGAATTCAAAACGCGCAAGCAAGCTGTCTTGAACAAAATCACTGAGATAAGCTGCTATCATTAGGAGGCATCGAAAACACCGAATTAAATTTAGTCCGGGAGAAACAAATCTGTTTGAAATACCTTATATGCAAAATACGAATTCGAAATATCTTATCTTGGCGTTTCCCCAGTAACAGCTTCTGTTATTGTTGACGATAGAAACAACCCATCAGCGTTCGCGTTAGTTTTCAACAGGATCCAGAACTAACGTTGATTGAGGAACATGGATCAGACGTTCGATTTACATGGACTGGATGAAGCACGAACATTATCAATTCATTCGGTCCATGTCAACGTGTACACGTCCGATTGATGCTCCTCGATCCAAGATAGTTTTCGATTGTAAGAAAAACTTACGCGAACGCTGATAAGCTAATTCTGTTGTCAACGGTAAGATAAGCTGTTCCTGGCGAAAACGTCAAAATAAGATGTTTCGAATTCGTAAGGCGTGAATGAGCTGTTTTGAACGGACTTATTTCTCTTGAACTCAAGTGAATTTGATCTTTCCGATACCTCCTAATGATACCAGCCGATCTCAGTGAGTCCGTTCATAACAGCTTATTTGCGCGATATCAATTCTGAACATCTTATCTCGGCGTTTTTCTCAGTAAAAGCTTATCTTGGCGTTCACAACAGAATCATCCTGCTTTGGCATTCCTCGCGGTAACAGCTCATCTTTCCGTTGACGATAGAAACAGCTTATCAGCGTTGGCGTTAGTTTCTCACAGAATCAAAGACAATCTTCGATTCAAGAGCATATCAGACTTGTACATGTTGGCATGAACCGGCTGAAGTATTCATGTTTTTTCTACATCCAGTCCATGTAAATCACACCTCTGATTCATGCTCCTCAATCAAAGTTAGATTTTGATTTTGTGCATCTCTATCGTGAACGTTAAGACAAGCTGTTACTGGGAGAAACGCCGAAATGAGCTGTTGCGAAGAGACTCACTCAGATAAGCTGGTATTACTAGGAGGTATCGAAAACATCAAATTCAACTGAGTTTCGGAGAAATTAGCGATTATTTGGCTTCTCACATTGGGGTTGGTGAAGTCGGAATGAAAGTCGGTGGAGTCGGAGTCAAAGTTGGTGAAGTCGGATTCAAAGTCGGTCTATAAAATATCAAATTCAATCGAGTGCAGGAGAATTTAGCGAGTATTTGGCTTTAAACATTGAAGGCGGTTGAGTCGACCCATAAAACATCATAAAGCGGTCATAGAACTATCCCCTTTATGATGCCAGCTTATCTTGGTGAATCCGTTCTAGACAGCTCATTTGCGCGATACGAATTCTAAACATCTTGTCCCGGGGTTTTCCCCAGTAACAGCTTATCTAACTGTTGACGATAGAAACAGCTTAGCAGCGTTCGCGTTAGTTTTGCACAATATCAAAAACTAACTTTGCTTAGGGAGCATGAGTCAGACGTGTACAAGTTTTCACGGACCGAAGGAATTATCAATGTTTGTGCTCCATCCAGTTCATGTAAGTAACGCGTGTAATTCATGCACCTCAATCGAGGTTAGTTTCTAATTAAGTGGCAAACTGACGCGAACGCTGATTAGCTGTTTCTGTCGTCTACGTCGAGATAAGCTGATACTGCGTCAAATGCCAAGGTAGGCTGATTCTGTGGTGAATGCCGAGATAAGCTGTTACTGGAAGAAACGCCAAGTCAAGATGTTTTGAATTCAAAACGCGCAAGCAAGCTGTCTTGAACAAAATCACTGAGATAAGCTGCTATCATTAGGAGGCATCGAAAACACCGAATTAAATTTAGTCCGGGAGAAACAAATCTGTTTGAAATACCTTATATGCAAAATACGAATTCGAAATATCTTATCTTGGCGTTTTCCCCAGTAACAGCTTCTGTTATTGTTGACGATAGAAACAACCCATCAGCGTTCGCGTTAGTTTTCAACAGGATCCAGAACTAACGTTGATTGAGGAACATGGATCAGACGTTCGATTTACATGGACTGGATGAAGCACGAACATTATCAATTCATTCGGTCCATGTCAACGTGTACACGTCCGATTGATGCTCCTCGATTCAAGATAGTTTTCGATTGTAAGAAAAACTTACGCGAACGCTGATAAGCTAATTCCGTTGTCAACAGTAAGATAAGCTGTTCCTAGCGAAAACGTCAAAATAAGATGTCTCGAATTCGTAAGGTGAATGAGATGTTTTGAACGGACTTATTTCTCTTGAACTCAAGTGAATTTGATGTTTCCGATACCTCCTAATGATACCAGCCGATCTCAGTGAGTCCGTTCATAACAGCTTATTGCGCGATATCAATTCTGAACATCTTATCTCGGCGTTTTTCTCAGTAAAAGCTTATCTTGGCGTTCACAACAGAATCATCCTGCTTTGGCATTCCTCGCGGTAACAGCTCATCTTACCGTTGACGATAGAAACAGCTTATCAGCGTTGGCGTTAGTTTCTCACAGAATCACAGAAAATCTTCGATTCAAGAGCATAAATCAGACTTGTACATGTTGGCATGAACCGGCTGAAGTATTCATGTTTTTTCTGCATCCAGTCCATGTAAATCACACCTCTGATTCATGCTCCTCAATCAAAGTTAGATTTTGATTTTGTGCATCTCTATCGTGAACGTCAAGACAAGCTGTTACTGGGAGAAACGCCGAAATGAGCTGTTGCGAACAGACTCACTCAGATAAGCTGGTATTACTAGGAGGTATCGAAAACATCAAATTCAACTGAGTTTCGGAGAAATTAGCGATTATTTGGCTTCTCACATTGGGGTTGGTGAAGTCGGAATGAAAGACGGTGGAGTCGGAGTCAAAGTTGGTGAAGTCGGATTCAAAGTCGGTCTATAAAATATCAAATTCGATCGAGTGCAGGAGAATTTAGCGAGTATTTGGCTTTAAACATTGAAGGCGGTTGAGTCGACCCATAAAACATCATAAAGCTTTCATAGAACTATCCCCTTTATGATGCCAGCTTATCTTGGTAAATCCGTTCTAGACAGCTCATATGCGCGATACGAATTCTAAACATCTTGTCCCGGGGTTTTCCCCAGTAACAGCTTATCTAACTGTTGACGATAGAAACAGCTTAGCAGCGTTCGCGTTAGTTTTGCACAATATCAAAAACTAACTTTGCTTAGGGAGCATGAGTCAGACGTGTACAAGTTTTCACGGACCGAAGGAATTATCAATGTTTGTGCTCCATCCAGTTCATGTAAGTAACGCGTGTAATTCATGCACCTCAATCGAGGTTAGTTTCTAATTAGTGGCAAACTGACGCGAACGCTGATTAGCTGTTTCTGTCGTCTACGTTGAGATAAGCTGATACTGCGTCAAATGCCAAGGTAGGCTGATTCTGTGGTGAATGCCGAGATAAGCTGTTACTGGAAGAAATGCCAAGTCAAGATGTTTTGAATTCAAAACGCGCAAGCAAGCTGTCTTGAACAAAATCACTGAGATAAGCTGGTATCATTAGGAGGCATCGAAAACATCGAATTAAATTTAGTCCGGGAGAAACAAATCTGTTTGAAATACCTTATATGCAAAATACGAATTCGAAATATCTTATCTTGGCGTTTTCCCCAGTAACAGCTTCTGTTATTGTTGACGATGGAAACAACTCATCAGCGTTCGCGTTAGTTTTCAACAGGATCCAGAACTAACTTTGATTGAGGAGCATGGATCAGACGTTCGATTTACATGGACTGGATGAAGCACGAACATTATCAATTCATTCGGTCCATATCAACGTGTACACGTCCGATTGATGCTCCTCGATTCAAGATAGTTTTCGATTGTAAGAAAAACTTACGCGAACGCTGATAAGCTAATTCCGTTGTCAACAGTAAGATAAGCTGTTCCTAGCGAAAACGTCAAAATAAGATGTCTCGAATTCGTAAGGTGAATGAGATGTTTTGAACGGACTTATTTCTCTTGAACTCAAGTGAATTTGATGTTTCCGATACCTCCTAATGATACCAGCCGATCTCAGTGAGTCCGTTCATAACAGCTTATTGCGCGATATCAATTCTGAACATCTTATCTCGGCGTTTTTCTCAGTAAAAGCTTATCTTGGCGTTCACAACAGAATCATCCTGCTTTGGCATTCCTCGCGGTAACAGCTCATCTTACCGTTGACGATAGAAACAGCTTATCAGCGTTGGCGTTAGTTTCTCACAGAATCACAGAAAATCTTCGATTCAAGAGCATAAATCAGACTTGTACATGTTGGCATGAACCGGCTGAAGTATTCATGTTTTTTTCTGCATCCAGTCCATGTAAATCACACCTCTGATTCATGCTCCTCAATCAAAGTTAGATTTTGATTTTGTGCATCTCTATCGTGAACGTCAAGACAAGCTGTTACTGGGAGAAACGCCGAAATGAGCTGTTGCGAACAGACTCACTCAGATAAGCTGGTATTACTAGGAGGTATCGAAAACATCAAATTCAACTGAGTTTCGGAGAAATTAGCGATTATTTGGCTTCTCACATTGGGGTTGGTGAAGTCGGAATGAAAGACGGTGGAGTCGGAGTCAAAGTTGGTGAAGTCGGATTCAAAGTCGGTCTATAAAATATCAAATTCGATCGAGTGCAGGAGAATTTAGCGAGTATTTGGCTTTAAACATTGAAGGCGGTTGAGTCGACCCATAAAACATCATAAAGCTTTCATAGAACTATCCCCTTTATGATGCCAGCTTATCTTGGTAAATCCGTTCTAGACAGCTCATATGCGCGATACGAATTCTAAACATCTTGTCCCGGGGTTTTCCCCAGTAACAGCTTATCTAACTGTTGACGATAGAAACAGCTTAGCAGCGTTCGCGTTAGTTTTGCACAATATCAAAAACTAACTTTGCTTAGGAGCATGAGTCAGACGTGTACAAGTTTTCACGGACCGAAGGAATTATCAATGTTTGTGCTCCATCCAGTTCATGTAAGTAACGCGTGTAATTCATGCACCTCAATCGAGGTTAGTTTCTAATTAAGTGGCAAACTGACGCGAACGCTGATTAGCTGTTTCTGTCGTCTACGTTGAGATAAGCTGATACTGCGTCAAATGCCAAGGTAGGCTGATTCTGTGGTGAATGCCGAGATAAGCTGTTACTGGAAGAAACGCCAAGTCAAGATGTTTTGAATTCAAAACGCGCAAGCAAGCTGTCTTGAACAAAATCACTGAGATAAGCTGGTATCATTAGGAGGCATCGAAAACATCGAATTAAATTTAGTCCGGGAGAAACAAATCTGTTTGAAATACCTTATATGCAAAATACGAATTCGAAATATCTTATCTTGGCGTTTTCCCCAGTAACAGCTTCTGTTATTGTTGACGATGGAAACAACTCATCAGCGTTCGCGTTAGTTTTCAACAGGATCCAGAACTAACTTTGATTGAGGAGCATGGATCAGACGTTCGATTTACATGGACTGGATGAAGCACGAACATTATCAATTCATTCGGTCCATGTCAACTTGTACACGTCCGATTGATGCTCCTCGATTCAAGATAGTTTTCGATTGTAAGAAAAACTTACGCGAACGCTGATAAGCTAATTCCGTTGTCAACAGTAAGATAAGCTGTTCCTAGCGAAAACGTCAAAATAAGATGTTTCGAATTCGTAAGGTGAATGAGATGTTTTGAACGGACTTATTTCTCTTGAACTCAAGTGAATTTGATGTTTCCGATACCTCCTAATGATACCAGCCGATCTCAGTGAGTCCGTTCATAACAGCTTATTGCGCGATATCAATTCTGAACATCTTATCTCGGCGTTTTTCTCAGTAAAAGCCTATCTTGGCGTTCACAACAGAATCATCCTGCTTTGGCATTCCTCGCGGTAACAGCTCATCTTACCGTTGACGATAGAAACAGCTTATCAGCGTTGGCGTTAGTTTCTCACAGAATCACAGAAAATCTTCGATTCAAGAGCATAAATCAGACTTGTACATGTTGGCATAAACCGGCTGAAGTATTCATGTTTTTTCTGCATCCAGTCCATGTAAATCACACCTCTGATTCATGCTCCTCAATCAAAGTTAGATTTTGATTTTGTGCATCTCTATCGTGAACGTCAAGACAAGCTGTTACTGGGAGAAACGCCGAAATGAGCTGTTGCGAACAGACTCACTCAGATAAGCTGGCATTACTAGGAGGTATCGAAAACATCAAATTCAACTGAGTTTCGGAGAAATTAGCGATTATTTGGCTTCTCACATTGGGGTTGGTGAAGTCGGAATGAAAGACGGTGGAGTCGGAGTCAAAGTTGGTGAAGTCGGATTCAAAGTCGGTCTATAAAATATCAAATTCGATCGAGTGCAGGAGAATTTAGCGAGTATTTGGCTTTAAACATTGAAGGCGGTTGAGTCGACCCATAAAACATCATAAAGCTTTCATAGAACTATCCCCTTTATGATGCCAGCTTATCTTGGTAAATCCGTTCTAGACAGCTCATATGCGCGATACGAATTCTAAACATCTTGTCCCGGGGTTTTCCCCAGTAACAGCTTATCTAACTGTTGACGATAGAAACAGCTTAGCAGCGTTCGCGTTACCCTACTGAAAAAGTTCACGTGATAAATGTCATGAAAAAGTAGGTAATTAATCATGTGGTAAATCGTATGCTCTTATGGAAGATTTCAGGTTCACATTTATTACCTGATTTATTATATGATTTATCATGTGATTTCTTACATGGGTCTATTTTTTTGTGTAAAATGCATACTTAATTTCATAATTTATCATATGATTTGTTACATGATGATATTTTACGATGGAAGAAGAAAAAAAAGTTGAACCTGGGCTGGGATCGAACCGACGACCATCGGATTCGGAAGCAGACACGCTACCGACCGCGCTACGACACTTGATATAATATGTATACAGTTTTAGACTTATCAACCTCAGCCGATACAAAGGAACTTGAATTCAACTTCCAATCACATCAAAGCTTATAAACCAAAACCTGTGACTATCTTACATCAGAGGGCGTAGCTCAGACGGTAGCGTGTCTGCTTCCGAATCCGACGGTCGTCGGTTCGATCCCAGCCCAGGTTCAACTTTTTTTTCTTCTTCCATCGTAAAATATCATCATGTAACAAATCATATGATAAATTATGAAATTAAGTATGCATTTTACACAAAAAAATAGACCCATGTAAGAAATCACATGATAAATCATATAATAAATCAGGTAATAAATGTGAACCTGAAATCTTCCATAAGAGCATACGATTTACCACATGATTAATTACCTACTTTTTTATGACATTTATGACCTGAACTTTTTCAGTAGGGTCAGGTATATCATTTTTCTGTATCCATCATGCGAATTCTTATTCTACGTTATTATTATGTTATTTTACTGACTAACTTCTATTTTTCCAGAATGAATGAACTCTGCAATAATGATGGAAAATTCTTGTGCAATTTGTGATTATTTTTTACTCATTCTTGCTGTTTTCGGCCACCTTAGTACCGTCTCTGGCCATCTATTGCTCGATTAGTGGCCATATCAAACGCGTGTAAGAAACGCGGTGGCTAGAAACGGTACAAAAGGTACGAAAACACACTTCAACCTTTGAATAAGTTGATTCGGAACTAATTAATCATTGAAAAACTGCATCCCAGACTTTCTTCAAGCCGTATTCATGCTAGTAATCGAACATTTTGATGAAATATAAGCACCAGAAAAAAGTAATCAACCTTTAACAAAACTGCTTGTGCTTCTATACTATATATGACATTTATTAGGAAACATTTGGTACACCGCGTAAATAATCGGAAGACCGCCAGGCGCCTGAAAATTGGCAACCAAACACGCGTCCAACGGTTCAGTATCTGTATTTCAGGCGTTCCGATCTCTCACAATCAGAATCAATTTGCGATGTTGTGTTCAAGTTCAGTGAACGAAGCAAAACCTAGTATGCAACATTCTCTGTCTCATGAAAAGAAATGTTCTTTTAATAAAAAGAACGAAAAGACGGACATCGAGAGCCTTGGTTTCGCTCTAGGAACGATTTTACGAACACAAGACAGGTCACGGGATTCGAATAGAATGAATAGAATCGCGCGCGGCGAAATTGGGGGGTTCTAAAAATCTCCGCACGTCTAACGGTGGCGCAGAACGTCGAATCGTAGCGCAAGTGAATCAGTGAATGATCACTGTGTGTAATCGTTCTCAATCATGTTCCAACCACGAGTCGTTTGATGATATTTATTTTTAAAGTCGAAAACGCAATTACTCCGCACCACTACTTCGTCGACGAGCCACTGTGTGAATAAAACAACAGCGTCCGAAAACCAGCGTAAATATACGCAACAACTCGAAATCTATCACCGATCATGGATCCACGGTGACTCGTGATTCTCGTAACGCGAAACGCGCTCGAATGCGATAAACAATAGTCGCGAAATTATGTCCAACCCAAACGACTGGAATTCGTCTAACTGAAAACTGCGAAACAATAGCGCGAGGAAATGCATTGCCTTCACGTGTCTAACGCCCTCGTCAGACGTTATAACCCCAATTTGATACACGCTCGATTCAACAATACGAACGGTAAAAACTACGAGAGAATCGGTGTCAAGTGGGGCGGCAGACGGATCAAGTTGTGGTTCAGACAGCAGAGCGACCAGGTCGCCAAAGCCTGCGCCAGACAGTTCGAATGCATAGTCGCCCAGAGGGTTAGAAGAACTCTTCAGATATTTCATCTGTACTCGAAAATTTGGGACGACGTCGCTCTCAGGCAATTTTTAAACATATGGCGACGACGGCTCGGTCAGAACACGAGACGGTATTTAATGGGGGCCGTCGGAGTCTCCGTCTACAATTGGGACCAGGAGAGAATCCCCGACGTCGAACTTCTCACGTGAGTAGAAAACGATTTTCGGGCTCTCCGACCCCCGCCGCATCTGCTGATTCGAGTTTACCTCGTTTTCAGCTACTCAAAAGAACTCGCTGACATTTATCAGCTCCGAGAGATGACGGTGACTTGCGCAAAGTGTCATCTTAGACTCGTCATTGACATCACGCAGCCTGGGATCAGATACTGCAAGTGCCATGGCGTTAAGCCGGCTCTGGCCACGGCACCGAATGGTTATTATATTTCTACGAGCTTTGGGAGCTTTGGGAGCACCGGGAAATCAAGGTTTTCTCATCGTAGCAGCAATAATTCATGTCCGATCGGACAGAGACCCTGAGCATCAATTTCTCTTATCAAAGCAACCGCAGAGTACGTGATAACGAATCGGTCTCAAGGCAACGGCTGAAGTCACTAGATTCGACGATTATAAGCTTTGTTGAATACTCGAAAAATTCTTTCAGATGCGATTAAATATTTTTCGAACTCGAAAAGGCTCTTTTCCAAATTCAGAATCAATTTCATTCAATTTAAATGACACACTTGCGTCAGAGTAAATTCTAGTTTTATCTAGAATTCAGGGCTGGTCACTTTTCCCAAGATTTGAGTCACAATTCAGTCTTGCACTGCCAAAATATCTTTTATTTTTTCTCAAATCTCGGTTCGGTATCGTGCAAAAAGAAATCTCAGTCTCTAGAAGTACTAGAGTCATTCGTATGAGGCGCCAGTTAAGTATCTACCTTTGCGGGCGCGATATGAAAATTTGAGTAGGGTGCAATAATGTACAAAAGTACACGCGGTTTTTCACCAATGTTGTGAGTTTACCTAATTGAACACACTAGTAATCTGCTTGTGAAGATGCTTTACTGATGATGATATTATCTTTTTTTTCTCAAATCTGTTCGATATCCTGCAAAATCGCTTCAAATTATTCTTGTGTTCTACTCCAATTGGAATTGCAATCCGTTGCAACGACTGTTGATGTAGTGACTGCGTTATGAGATATTGATGTACATCATATTTTTCCACTGGACGATTACATTTAGAAATTTAGATTTCACGAATGCATCATAAAAGTTGAAGCAGTTGATTCGAGAATGTAGAAAATGAGGCCAACTTATACTTTTTACTCGTTTTATCTACGTGGTCTGCGGAAGAAAAATCCTATCTTTGCTATACTTTGAAAAAAATCTTGATCCTAATTTTAATAGTCTAAGAAATGTTTACGGCCTAAGTTGGTCCAATAGATTAATTGATTCTTTCAGAAAGCCGCGATCAATGGCAGCCGTTCATAGAGAGACAAGATATGCTGATGTGGAGGAGAGAGGAGCCCGGAAGCGGAGGTCTGTACGCTTACAAGGTGTACGGATCCTTTCCCGACGTCTCTGCAAAGGATTTTCTCAGGGTACAGGTCGACGTAGAGTATCGTAAAGAGTGGGATCCCACAGCGAGACATCTAGAAGTGATCGATACCGATCCGAGCACAGAATCTTGCCCGGATAACAGTAGCGATGTTGTCTACTGGGAGATGATATGGCCGGTACGTATTTCGAGAGCCTGGATATTATATCGTTGATTGAATCTACCGACTCTTCTTGTTTCAGAGATTATTCGCCAACAGAGATTACGTCTTCCAAAGAAGATGGCACGTAGACAGGGAGCAAGGCCTCATCGTCATCGTCAGCAGAGGAACCAACCACCCAAAGGCTCCTCTGAGACCCGACACTCAGAGGTCGCTACGCTGTCTTTAATTCTCTGAATATTAGCTGTGTGGAAGTTTCTTACAAGCTTATTGAATGTATTGTTAATTTTTAACGCAGAGTAACAACGTATTGGTCTTACATGGTCATAAAACCGTACACGAAATTTGACGAGCCCGGTATCGAGTTTGGATTAACGTATTTTGACGATCCTGGCGTGAACATACCGTCAGCTGTGACCAGCTGGGTGGCTATGAGTGGTGAGAGATGACAAGAAGCTGATATTTCGCTTTTGGATTTATCGAAAACTCTGACATCGCAATAGCGAAATTATTCATCCTGCGATTACAGGTCTTCCGGATTTCTTATGCCGTATGAGAAAAGCGACCCTGGATTACCAGAACAGAAAGTCGTCGGACTTGACCTCCGTGACTGAAGATGTGGCGGAGGAGGCTTCCGTGGTTTTGGAAAGTGGCGGAAACTCGTCCGTTGGAAATGGAAAAGTTGACACGAAGCAAAACTCCGAGGCTACGAAGAAAAAGGATCGGAGCGACAAGGGAGACGAACCCAAGGCGGAGGAGAAAGACGACGAGGAAAAGAAGGGAGAAGATGCAGATGGGGAAACCGAAAACAAGAAGGAAAGCGTTCTCGGACCCACGCCGGACGAGGAACGTGGATTTCTGCATTATTTTCTACCGTCACGACTGTTTGCGTGACACAGAAATTTTCTCTGAGATATTTAGGTTCCAATATTCTCAGGTAAACCCTCACTTAGCGTGGAAATAATAATGCTGATCTATTTTTTCTGAGTATTCCTCGGCGATTTTGCAATCGACGGACGACTTTTGTCCGTCTCTGCGGAGTGTGTAAAGTATTGATGAATTATAGAATATTCCTTTTGGAATATGAAATTGATGATTTTACAATCAGAGTCTCAAATCGGTATCAAATCACACTGCCAAATCGATTTAAATTCGTACAAAATTATCATTGATCTTGTATTTTTAATTAATCATCGATCAGAGATGGGTGATAGATCTTATTATGAATTTCGGGGCAGAGTGACATTGGTTGGTTTCGGACCAAATATTCTCGGAGTAGCTTGACGGAGGATTAAATTTATCCTCTTTCCTCTAATTAGGAGTCACAATATTTAGTCTAATTGTGTACAACTTAGTATAGATCGTGTGTGTGAGAGAGAAAGAGAGAGAGAGAGGGGGGAGAGGAAAATTGAGTACATATATATATAGCAATTATAATATTAACATTATTATTGAATTGAAATGAATTAGTGTATTTAGAATTGAAATTAGTCGAAAATAATCCCAACGAGTCCGGAATACGATTAGAATTTTCTTCCAAATCGATTCAATAATCGGCACAATAATGAAATTAGCTCTGATCAACGTGTTAGGCATCATCTATTAATTAATTTATCAAAAACCGAATCAAGTATTCGAACTTTGTAATCTACGTGACCGTAACTCGCGGTAGGATGTTGCGCGATTATTCTCAAACTGGACTAGATCAAATATAACAAATTTTGAAACGAATTTAAATACATAATCGAAAGATCGCCTCATCCGATTTAATGCCAAAGGGGGATAGGATATTAAACACTGAAATAAATCAACATCACCGAAGTGGACAATTGTATATGTATAAATAAGATATAATTCTATATTTCATTCTCCTTAAAAAAGCAACACGTGAAATGTAAATTTTCTCAAATATCGATAACGTAATAAAACTCGGTCTAAAGAGACCGGTGATGCTAACTACCAACACCGACTTTCTACGTAAAAAAGCCATACGTAAATATAATTATTACAAATAACAAAACTAGAGTGAAAGTTCGTCCAGCTGTTTCAAGTCAATTACTGATTACTAATTTGATTAATGGCGGTATTTTAATTTTTTTAAAGTCTTTGATTGACTGATTCTTTCTCTTATTCCGCTAACATTTGTAACAATCGCTTTTCTTTGAATGGAAAAATGTTGAAAACTTAATTTCTAGCTTATAGAATATGGGTCTAATTCGATTCTGGTCAACACCGCGTCCAAACTATCGTCTCCTAAAGCATCGACGATACCAATTTTATTTGGCAGATTAACATCGTCGGGTTCTGGCACAGCGGCTAGAAGCTCGTCGTTCTCTTCGTCCAATTGGAACGATATTTTATCCGGTAGTTTTACGGGCACGGACTTGAAACCGGCGCAGTCAGGGTCATGGCATTTTTGGAAAGCAACTTTTCTATGCAGATCGACAATCCAGTATATCCCGTTGCTTTTGTGCTGTCTTCCAATGTTCCCGCAGTACCTGTAATAGAATCGGAGTATGAAAAAAGTCTGAGCTCGCGCTCTTCTCTTGAATGAAAATAAACTGAGAATCGATCTTCTGCTTATTGATTAATTGGTTTCGGCTATTCGCAGCCAGTTCCACATTCATCAAAGTCCGACGTTAGTTTAAAGTTTGAACAGAATAAATATTTCACCTATAATCTCCGATCCCGTAAATAACGTGATCGTGTAAATATTTGACTTGTCGTATTTTCCCGGGAGTTACAATATCCAGTATAAATTTGTCGATATCTGGGTAACTAGATTCCGTCTCAGGGACAGAACCCGGAGCTCTCTGACTCAGGCATTCCTTCCTGTACTTGATCGCGTCTACTTTTCCGTTATCCTGATATTCCAACAAAACTAGATTCTTGCTGCTCGGCATATACGATATCAGAGAGTCTAAGAAAGTCTGGAGCTCCACGTCCTTTGCTCCCGGCTTCGGGGCGTATTCGGAATCCTCGCTCCTGACTAGGTGCGAACTTTTTCCCCACTTGGTCGACTTGTATATACGAAAATGTCTGTTTTTCGTGTAAACTCCCTCGTCTATGAACAGCTTTTGTCCTTTATCCGTATCTACTACCAATTCCTCGACTTGCTCTCTGGGAAATTGTTTCAAGACGTCGTTGGCCGACGTCGGATCCAGCGAAAGCCTCCTTATATCTGCGCAGGTAGTTTTAACAAAACGACCGACGTGTTTGTTGTTCTTAAACATCGCGTTTTTGAGCCGGAATACCAAGTGCCGACTGAATTTGAGGTCGGTGGTAGAATCCAGGCTCAGTACGTCCGATCTTTTGCACGGGAATCCCCAGTGTTCGATCAAATACGCGCAAAAAACGTCGATCAGAGTCTTGGTCATCTTCGAGCCGTCTTTCGAGGGGTTCAAATCCCTGGGAAATTCAAGATCGAAGTAAAGGTGGCAGGGCGCGCCGTCCGGGATGACCTGTTGACAAATCGACAGACGTTTACCGTTTGAATATTATTTTCCCGCCTTTTTTTCGCTACCTCGTAGGAACACCTTTGCGAGGCGGGTCTCGACTCGTCCCTTTCCCAGTAGACCTGGGGGTGGGCGACTATGAATTTTCTGTACCCCTGATCCTTCTGCAATACGAAAGTGTGCAACGAGCTCGAACTCCGTTGATGCGCCGAGTCGAGCGCTTTCTGCTGCCTCGAATATTCGCACCAAAAATTTGACGGTTCTAGCAGCCGTTGACGTTTTGGCGGCGAATCCGTTCCTTCGATCGATCGGGACGATTCTTTGACTCGATTCGCGTGCTCCGCGTGATTTTTTAGTAATTTTTTACCGTAAAATACGATCTTCTTTATCTCCGACATAACTGTCACTTTCGATGTGAACGAAACTTTTTTTAGGTTAAGTTGAACTAGGTTAGGGGAGATTATCGTCATCTGATTGCGAGACGCGTCATGTGAGTCATTTAGACAAAAAGATTCACGAGGACCAAGTTTGATGAATAAAATTTCAAGAAGAAATTAATTCTTCGATTAGAGTAGTTCGAATTTTCAAAATATTAGCCAGGTTAGGTTGATTCTTCTCTCTGCCACGCAAAGTTTGGGGTTAGGAGACGGAGATGGCGCCACGTGTTGGTCAAGGAGGTGGCGCCATCTTGGTAGAAGCATGACGCGACGGTGGACTAATTTTGCCGCAAGTATTGCGCGGGTGGGTCGAATATTTGAAAGATACGAAATAGAGATTCTGACGTCCCGTAAGACGCACAGACGATAAAAAGGGACTGAAATTCATAAATGGGATCTAAATTACTGGATTAGCAAACATAACTTTGTTACGAGGGGGAAATAGACTCAAGATTTGATTGACACTTTTTTTTCGTGAAATTCATTCGAATAATTAATTTTATTTCAAATTATTTATTTCATTTTAAATTATTTGTTTTATCGCAATCTTTTTTTTAAATTTCTTATTTCAGTTATTTCAATCAATTTTTTTTTTTCATTTCAACACAATTCTTCTTTCCATTTCTAATCTATTTTTTCCCATTATTTCATTCTTTTTTTTCAGTTATTACATACATACATACACTAGGTTCGAATAAAAGATTATTATTAAATTATTCATTGAATTTGAGATTGAGAAGATGATCGTTTCTCGCCCTAAGAAGTATCAATTCATCCAATAATACCTGATTTGGAAGAGAATAAATAAATAAATTCTTGGCGGAAATCCTTACAATGTCAGGAACCGGGACGTCTACCTCATTATGGTAAAGAGCACGATTTTTCACAGTGCAATCATTCCTGCAGCTAGATAGTGAAAAATGAGTTATACTAATTAACGTGTGAAACTATTTATTATATGATTCAATTTCTGATCCAAATGAACGAACAAAATTTAAAGTACACAGAAGTTTCGATCCCTCTGCCACGACTGTAGAGTGTAAATTGAAATTGAATTTCACTCAGAGCCTGAAAGTCAACAACTGAAGAAAATTAGTCGTGTAAATTGTTCAATAATCAAATTTTATCCCCGCATAAATTCTTGTTGCCCCGAATTCCTCCAAAATCTGTTCGAAATAAAATCGTTGTTCAAGTTCACCGCGAACATAGGTGTTGAAAAAATCATCGATAACCGCTAAAAATATCATACCGAGGTATTTCAGTATTTACACCCTCATACATAACACCTCAGGGTATTAATCGGCGTTCTAAAAAAATTCGAACAGATGTACAATAAATAAACAATTAATCGAACTGCTCGCTGTTAACGTCGACAACAAATCACGCCGTTCAACCACACCATAAGGGGTGAGTTGTGGGAGGAAAGGCAGCGGCATTAACATCAACACTTGTTGCTCTTGCGCAAAGGAACAAGCGCTTAGAACGGCCAGCGTTGCTACGGTTCCTTCCGTTTTCTCATAATCAGTTTGTGCGATTCTTCCGCCGGTCGTAGGGACGCTGCGGTTCCTCCTGACCTTATCTCCGAGGCTGTCCTAAAACCGTCGCGATATAGGAGATACACACGACCAACGTTGATCGCCTCCAGTCGGTTCATCGACGCTCCGGCACCGCGGCTGCGACCGAGTGTCCCGGAATGCTGGAGGCGATCGCGCCGGGTCGGGGGGCGGCGGGAGACCCGCACCGATAGCGTATCAATCGAGTGATATAGAACCGCTGATACCCGTATTTCGTACATATTTACACCGCGGTCGGTGGAGTGGTCGAGCGCTCGAAGTGAATCGGCGTTTCCGATACTCCGGAAGTACAATTTCAATACGTGGTTTTCTTGATAACAACCGAGATGAACGAATGGAAGTGAGCAAAGCCACAGTGAGGCATCGACGTAACGATTCGTGGGTAAAAAGACAGTGAAAAGGTTTCCACAATATCGAGCGTGAACGGTGTGGGAAAATTGGGGCTTGTGTTTAAAGGGTGGCAAAAATGTGAAGCATCGACACGTAACTTCAAAGAGTCCGGGGAATAAGCGTAGTTCAAATATCGCGGATACGTTTTGAGGATAGGGAAGTTCGCGCGGGCGACCAAAGCACTGAGATTCAGTGTTCAAAGAGAGTCGTCAAAGTCTCGTTGAAGCATTTCCACCATATCCCATATCCGTTGGGATTTATGACCGATGAGACGAGGGTGAGAAAGCGGGACCAGAGAATTTCTGCCGAAGGCTAGAGAAGGGTCAAGTGTTGACAGTTAAACACTCATGGGGGTAGCCTTCATCATCGTTACAGTATTCATTTACTTTATCGCCACCGGACCTGTGGAAATTTTTTCACACTGTCGACAAGTTAAACTGCCTCGTGTCTGCGAGGGTCTCTGCACGTTCGACCAACACGGCGTCGAAACTTGCGAATTAAGGGCAGCCGTGCTTCTGCCCCATGATCCGAGTTACGAGATTGCAATGCCCAAGGTGCTGCCTGTGCTCGGTAAGACGTTTTGTTTATTCGTGGTGGCCAATGGTCAGGGAAATCCGGGAAATCAGGGAACAGTGAGGAAATTCGAAAAATGGTCTGGGAAAGGTCGAGGAATTTTATGGCCATACAAAACGAGACAGAATAAAAGATACCTTGATCAATGGAAATGGTAGCAAAACTTGTAAAGATTATAAATGAAAAAGTATTCTCAAAAATAATTTTCTTTCACCATTGATTCAGAGAATTATTTATTACATGCTCGAATAACCACCAATTCGTCTGAATTTCGGTAAAGAAAAATTTATAATTTGGTCAGGAATGGTCAGGAATTTTTTGAAATTTTTTATAGTTTGATATTGCCTGCACCTCTTTTCTTTTTTTGGTTTTTTTTTTTTCAACCGAAAGAAACAGAAGACGTCTTCTAACTTCGGACAGGGACTTTAAATCAGTCGATTTTATATCAGACGTCATCATTCATAAAAATGAATGAAAACAGTCACTAGATCATAAATTTTTTGTGTTTCTGGTCAAAAATATGGTTTCATCTTGAAAATCGTCCTTGAACTATAAATTCTGTCTTGCAATGACTAAATTTTGGTATGGTATGGTTCATGAGAAATCAATTTTTAGAGTTTACTTCTGAATCGATAACCAATTGAAAAATTGGATACAATTTTTCCAAAACATCGGTCACACAATGAATTGAAATGAAGTTATGATTTTTGTAGCATCAACCTGAATATGAATTTAACAATTTCAAAACCGGTACCTATTGACTTTTAGGCCGGTGCGTATCAATGATGGTGATGTCGATAAAATGTGGATATTGAATACTTGAAGGATGATTCTGACAGAAAACTCTATTTTGGCAAAAAATACAGGAAAATTCTTCAGCTGATACATTCGTCACACTTTTTTTTTACAATATCCAGAATTAATGAATCTGAACCTAGCAGCCATAGGTATCAGCCGAACCTTTGAAAGTTCTCCTGACCAAAATCACACAGCAAAGATTCATGTCTATAATTTTATGGGACTATTCCTTTACATGATATTTCACAAAATTCAAATTTCATGTCCTCATTGGTTCATTTTAATTGAATTCAACACTTTTGGCTGCTAACTTCAGCTTCATCCAGAATTACCTAGGTGAAGATGTTGTCTGGTTGGTACCTTGATTGATCTAGGATTTGGAATGATATTCTTTCTTTATCACCAAGTATACAGACATTGGATTTTCTGTTTGATACCCACATGAGTAAAAATGATCGAGGCACTAAAGTTTCACGAAAATTGTTTACAACGAGGTGGTAAATTTTCATGGCTAACCGTAGTGATATTAACGTTTTAGCCGCGGGCAGCTCACTGACGCGGTATACATATTAAATGTCACCTTTGAAGCTTAAACTTGACGTTGAAACGCCCGATTGGAGCGACATGTTATCATATTATACTCTGACACGACTTGTGTTCACTATTTCATTTTTACTCGCTTTTGAACAATTTTTTTTTTCAACATTTATCTAGGATTAGAAATAAGACGAACTTTGGGATCCTCTGAGTTGAAATATTCATCCGAATCTTCTGGACGGCGGTGATTTTTTAATCAACTTATACGACATCAAAAATTAATCTAACTTTTCAAAATCCGAATCCAGTCCTCCAGTAATCTCCGGAATATTTTTAAGCGTCTGTATTTTCGCAGCTTGACGATTTTTCATCGGTAAATAATTTTGTTGAAAAAGTTACGAGCGGATTAGCCTAATTTTTAATTTTTTCTTAAAACTTATTTAACTTCGGAGTCGAATCCAGGCTCCGCTTCGGGCCTGGAAACTTGATAAATTGACGATAGAATGATGAAGAAAACGAGGTGGCATAAATTCGTCTTAAAAATATTTCATGACAATAAAATTTCAAAGATAAATTACTTCAGCCATAAAGATTCCACAATATTCAGTTTTACGCCTGTTCCGCACAATTAGTTCATCCCACTCTTCGTTAGGGAAGTATTAACGGGTTCAACACATTTTTACGGAAACATTCAAGAAACGAGAGGACTCAATAATCACAATATTAGTCGAAATGCTGTTCAGAAACAAATAATTAGTCAATTAGTCGCTTTTAACATAAAATTGATTTTTTTTCTCATTCATTCGACACGAACAATAAATTTTTGATTGATTTTACTTCAATTATCGATTTTTTTAACAACGTTGCTCATAATAATCGAGTTTTTTTTTTCGTATAATCAATTTTTAGACTCATTTCACTTCAATAAGCGATTTTTGAAACTGTTTTTACTCTAATAATAGCTTTTTCCCCGTCAATTTTACTTCAGTAGTCGGTTTAGAATTGATTCGACTCCAATAATCGATTTTTTTCATCAATTCTTCCACATTCATCGAGTTTCTGAACGATTTTATTACAGTAATCGATTTTTTACGTTAATTTTTTAGTTCAAATAACAATCTAACTTTCAAACGATATACTAAAATTCATCAACAGAATCTGCATATACTAGGCTGACCCCCCAAAATAATCGAACGATTTTGAAACGTGCATAAAATCAAATCACGCCGACCCATTCTGGTGATTTCTGTACGCTGCAAAGTATCGAAGAATCAAGCTTCAATTTCGCTTTTGGAATACAGAAGCTCCAAGTTTCTTTTTAGACCAGTAAATAAAGTCGAAAAAATCGTAGCTCATCAGCCGAACGGCCGATTTAATTGTTCTCCGTTTTTTTCTCCCACAGATTTGGCGCTGATCGAAGTCAGGGCTCGAGGTCTGTTGCCCTCCTGGTTGAATCTCGAGTTTTTGTCTCAAGACGACGAGTGCGATGCAACTTACGCACAAGTCGGAGCTTTCGACGGTTACTCGAGCTGCGTTCATTTGTTCCTCGGGCCAGCGTGTGACTACGGTGTTGGTGAGTGATTCGAAATGTATTGTATAGGTATATATATATAATAAATATAGTTCTTCGTACTACCAATCGGCAAAGTAGCGAGATCTCGCGGATGGTATTTGGGGGAAGTTTTCGACGCGGTTTTATCCGCGGGTTAAGGTTTTATAACAAAAACTAGCCAAAACTTCGATCTCAGATCATTTTAACGAAAACAAAGATGAGTCGAGTCTCTACACCTCAGCTAAAATTTGAACCGCATCGAATTTTTGATAATCGCATTCCGAACAATTTGGGAAAATTGACGAGTGGTAAAAATCGAGGGGGAAAAAACTCAATCCGGGCTTGACACGTCAATTTTTTAATTCCAATTAATTCGCATCAATATTTTCAATCTAATTCAATGCACTATAATTCGCATTATTTCATTGTAATTCAAATTAGTTCACTGTAATTCGAATAAATTCTTCAATTCTTAATGAATTCCTAATAATAAACGTCAGTTAAAATCAATTTGCGATATTTCCGCGATTAATTCAAACCCGAATCCGAGTTAATTCCGATTCCTTCGGAATAATTTTCGTTAATTTCGCCTAATATGAATCAATTCAATCTCATTTGGTTAATTTTATTCATTTTTTGCCAACTCTTCTCAATCCGAAATGTTTCATCTGATGCGAATTAATTCATATCAATCCGAAATAATTCATTTATTTCATGTTAATTCGCATTAATTTGTATTTATTCAATGAGGTATTCGCCCCCTCGGTGAAAATTTCGGGTGCATTAAGGCAGCATCTTTTTTACGGGTGAACAATAAAATTCAAAGGACAGGCACAAAGGATGCCTGACAATGACTGAAGCCTTGAGCCTTGAGCCTTGAGCCGTTGAAGTTTCCCTTTCATCTCTTTGAAAGCTGGAAACGTTCGGATCACCGTTTGTATAAAAATTTTCATTCTGTTCAAAAAGTTTCACAATCGGCGTAGATTGAGAGTCGGAAGTATTAGTGCTGTGATTTTGCGGATTTTATTCGTTATATATGGGGTATTCCACGCGAAGCGGGACAGGCTTCGGCCGAGGGTCGGCGAATTTGACGTCCTTCCAGAATCTCGTCCCTCACTATCTTGCAACAAGTTTTCCGGAGTTTTAGACCCTGATTGGTTTTTGATTGTCCGTGAGGAGCGATTAAAGGAATTGTCTTAGGGTCTACTCGATTCACTTGAAAATTTTACTGAACATAGTTAAAGGTATCACAAAATTATGGTAAAATTTTCAGCCACGCCTTTTTTTTTCATTCGCCGGCAATAAATTATTGAAAATATTTTTTGAAACAGAAAATCATTCTATGTCATCGGGGCTGTTTCTGAACTGTTTAGTATTAGTATTTGGCGTACGTATCTCATTTCAATAAAGTCCCGGTAACGAAAAATTTTATTGTTCGTAAAAAAAAATTTCAATAATTTATTGCCGACGAAGAAAAAAAAAGGGGTGGCTGAAAATTTCACCATAATTTTGTGATACCTTTAACTATGTTCGGTAAAATTTTCAAGTAAATCGAGTAAACCCTAAGAAAATTTCTTCAATCGCGCCTCACGGACAATCAAAAATCAATCAGGGTCTGAAACTCCGGAAAACTCGTTGCAAGGTAGAAAGACACGAGATTCTGGACGGACGTCAAATTCGCCGACCCTTGGCCGAAACCTGTCCCGCTTCGCGTGGAATACCCCATATACACCACTGTTTTTCCTCTTCTGCATTTTGTGATGCGAACTCGGAAGAGACGTGAAAAAAGTTGGACGATTGAATAGAATAGAATTGATTCGGTGGGTCGATTTTGCCCAGAATTACCCACCACTTTCCGGCTCGGGGCGGTCGAGTCTGGAGAGGACATCGGGGAGGGTGACAACAAAAATTCCGCGGTCACTGACCGTGTATAATAGTATATTTCGATACTAGAGCGAAAAATTTTTTTTGGCACGAGTGAGAGGTCTGTCGCCCGAGCGAAGCGAGGGTGACAATCTCACGAGTGTAAAAACAAATTTTTCACGTGTATCGAACAAAATTTTTCATCACAAACGTGCGTAAATTGCGATTATATGCACGCTTGCGTGCATATAAAGGCACTTTTCCGCACGGCGTGATGAAAACTCGATTCAGGACTTGAGGGTCCGCTGCGTCGAGTGGCAATCTAATTTTTCGTTCAATCTCTTGCTTTCGTATATCCACGTCCCACGCATACACGACGAAAAACGAAATGGAAAAATTCGCATTGATTTTATTCGTCGAAGACATTCATTTTTAAAGCAAAATTTTCAATCATTTGTTAATTTAGAGAATTTTAATGAGCTCAGGAATCATTCTTCGCTTCACAGAGGAACCGGAAGTGACTTATTGCCAAAAGTAAGAAAAAAAGGGAAGGAATGAATCTTTTTTTTTCACGAATTGATCCTTCAGAGCGAAGTTTAGTCGGGATTCGCAAAGAGTTTGTTGTGTTCGTGTGTGGAATATGTAGCCCTAATATTTCATATCCTATCTAAGCCCTACAGCCAAAAAGCTCGAGAGATTTGTCCTCAGTGAAATTCGAAAACGTGACTGAGCAGTTTCGCTGGTATTCAATTATCTGAAAAACGGCTGTATCGCGAAGTGCCAATAATTTATGGAGCGTCTAGTGCGATAAACAATATTGAACAGATGGACGATACCAGTGAGTATATCTATCTAAGAACCGTGCAATAAATAATCATCAATTTTAATTCAGGATTCAGATTGATAGAGTATAATTATAGATTTGTGTTCAATATTGGAATCAATTTTCTGTACTATCTTTTAAACTACGATAACAATAAAATTTATTGTTCACTAAGAACTATTCTTGGATAAAAATCCCTTATCATGAGGCATGAAACGTTCGTTAAACACAAAAACGTCACGTATCTCGTCGTAATAGAAAATCCCTATTTAATTGATAGCTTTACGTAACTACGAGACAATCGGATTTAGATACACGTGAGGCTCTCGCTTTAATTCAAGGTCGTAGTTGGATCGACAAAATTTCTCCCTGTGTCCGTGAAAAACAATTTTTTCGTTGATTAAAAATCGAGAAAACCTCAATTGCCAAATCCAAGACCTCTTCAAACAGATTATCAACGAATTCGTTGAGAATTTTTCTTCGCGTCTCGTCCTCAATGTTAAGGTCAGTGAATCGAATCGCTGATACGTTCCGGGCCATCTATTTCCCCTAAGGGCTTCACCGCGATCGGATAGAACGGCGATTAATGTTATATCGTCAGAGGCAAATCTATGTGCACTGGAGTCAGTCCAGATTCAGATGGTTTGGAAAGTTTCTCATCGTTAATCAACAGTGAACACCGTTGGATCGTACAAAATATCGTCGATTCAAAGTTCAGCAACGTTTGAAACAATCCTTTTTTCGCGCCACGCTGTGACGTCAGTGTTAAGTAAAACAAGCCCGCCATCCGGGGTCGGTTGTCGAAACCCACGTACTAAATTTAATCCTACTTTGATTTCAGCCGCGGTTGGAAGGGTGGCGAAGTTTCTGGGAGCACCTCTGATAACCACCGGAGGTTTTACATTCGATTTTACTCAAAAGAAGAAAGAATGCAGCGACGAATATTACATGACTTTGAGGATGGGTACCGTGTCGTTCAGAGATCTGACTTATTTTTTCATCGCAATTATGGACGAGTGAGTAATCGTTGTATTTTTTTGCCATATATAAATTTAAACTGTATATCTTATAAATGAATTTCATTATCAGTGATCTTGGA